>JAQPZY010001667.1:8232500-8280000 GCA_029931535.1 Margaritifera margaritifera
CAACTGGAGGATAACGCATGACATGAATAACGTGTCAGACCCAACTATATATTAAACAGAGTATTATATGTGGGGAGTGCTGGCAGGCGGAAGTCAGCACGTCGCATATTTTTCGCAGGACGAGGACGGAGCGACGAAAAATGGGTTTGTGTACTTTATGCTGGACAAGTTGAAAAGGCTTCACCAACCACAGTGCGTCTCAACGATAGCGTTCGGGCGTATGTGTGAGCAATCCTTAGCGCGCAGTTCCAGAAGCTTACCTCGATAATTGGAGGAGGTACGGCATTGGATGAGCAAGCAGAGCAACACCGAAAACTGGCACCATGTAAGATAATACAGTCGTCGAAAGGAGCCAAAGACCACGAAGCCAGTACAACGGCACTAGTCGTGGGCGGCATCACAATGGGGCCTATATCCATCTGGTTTCTCCGCCAAGCGCTTGCGCAAGTGCCGTCAGAACCTTTGGAACAGCAGCAAGCGCCTAGATTTCTCGCCTGTCTGTTGTCCAAGCGTGAGCGGAGAACGGCATAGAACGCGACCGCTATCGCGATGGCAAAAAAAGCGAGGTTTCAGGCCAGTCAGCCGATGGCATTGCCATTGGGCCTCAGCAAGAACGACATAATATCCCCAATAATTCCGGGGAGCATTGCCGCCACTTTTCTGCTAGCGTTTTAAGCAGAGAGCCGTTCAAGATGCTTTTTTTTATCCATTCTTTAGCGCCGCCGGATTCTGATGTAGGTATTGGGGCTGGGGCTGGCGCTGGCGGTGGGCCGCCTCTCCCCGCGGTTCTTGCATCTGTAAGTACATTCGTGCTTATGGTGAACCATAGCGCGGTGACAATCGAGGTAATTGTGATGTGCTATTCGCGGAAGAGTGTTCTCAGTCTTTGAACCAGGGTTGTATCCTCGTTTTGTTGATGGTCTCCCTTACTCTGAAAAACTGACTGTGAAGGGCTTCTCGATTAGTGCTGTCAGTACTAGCCGCGGCGGCGCGCGTTTGTCTTCTAGGTTTTTAACGCGATCTCGTATCTCCTAGCTCATCTCTTCTCTTTCCTCATTGGATAGGCTCGTGTCGTTTCGAAGCTGGGTCAGCTTTTTTACTTTCTACGGCGATGAGACCAAGGCTCTTTCGCATTGGGAAGCTGTTAGGTTCCTGTGCTGCCACATCCTTGAGCGGCGTGTCCTCTGATCCCGCTGCAGCGAGTAACTCATGATCTGTCAACAAACCTACGGCGGTTTTGGTTGGGATCTCTTCTCGAGCTGCGGCAAGTTTTCTTATGTTTTGGTCGCGTTATCGTTAAAAAAGATCAGCATAAAGCTTGAAGGAAATGAATTGGCCTGCATTGATGACGCATACAGCTGGGGTGTTTACAAGCATCACTGGCTAATGGAAAAAGAGAGGCCCAATGCAGTCTACCAGGGCATTCAGAACGCAAACACTGCTGCTATACGTGTCGGCGCTGGCGATGCCGTTGTCTCCATCCAGCACGACGTGTTTATTTCAGCCGCGTTTGGAAACAGGTTCTTTTTCCCGCTCGATATCGAACTGCTAAATAACCATATGCCATTCTATCAGTTCGGCCTTTCAGACCGCCTCGCCTTTGAGCTGATGTTTAACGACTACGGCACTATTAGCGGAATTTCGCTGGAATTCGACACCGTTACCCACCCTGACCTGGCCCGCATCATTAGAAATCAGTACATGGGAAAAGTGGCGACTCTGTATTGGCGAGTTCTGCGCCATCGCAGGATGGTGGTGAATAATAGTGATAGTGCGTGGAATATTAACCTCAACACTCCTGCTTAAAAGCATGAAAGCGATATTTTTGATCTTCGAGGATTCAATACAAAACGCAGATTTTGCACATTAATCCCCTCGGCAACATGGTGTTGATGACAATCGAGGGCGTCCCAAACCAAATCTATGCTCAGGGGCAGTCGCGATATCAGCAGTACGAGGAGGTCCTGAAGGTAATGGCAAAGGAGTCTATCAAGGAGTTAGATGTCGATGAATTTTACCAAAACAAGTTCCCCCTGGTTCTCGATATAAGGATCTAGGAAAACCACACGCTTTACAGGTCGGGACGACGCATAGAAAATGCTAGCAAGGGGGTCACGCTGCAAGTTGAAAAATGGCCCAGGCGGCAGGTGTGTTACAAATGTATGTGTATAGATCCAATATGGTCAGTTTCTCTCAGGAAACTACTAGCCCGTAGCGCTTGCACGACAACAAATCTTTGAAAACATTCCTCCACACGGCGCCATGATTGTTGGTCGCCGTGGCTGTGGCAAAAGCGTCTTCGCCTATGAGTTTCTCAAAACAGAATTTAATGGTCACTTTGATTCCGTCGTCATTATATGTTCTTCTTTTGGGCTGAATAAGGCTTACGACTGGCAGTTGGCACGCGGCCAAAAAGACGGGACAGTATTTCTGGTCAACCTCGAGCTCTTTCGAGGCGATCTTGATGACCTGCTCTCCGCTCTAGCAAAATGGTTTGAGAGCACCACCAAACTATTGCTACTGGATGACTGACACTTTCGTTCGTGTTCCGGCATAAGGAAACGACTCGCATATGTCAGTCGCCATGCCGGAATCAGCGTTTGGGTTATTATACAGAAATATAACGCTGTCGAAAAGACTTTTAGTCAGCAGACGTCCTGAATCGCGCTCTATTACTGCAAGGGCGAAAATTCATTCAGAGACGTGCTGTGAGAAAATAATGTCATTGAACCTGAGAGCCGGGCTGAGGCATATGACTTAACAAGAAAGGAGAGTTTCGAAAAAATATTGATGCGAACAGAGCCGCCTTCTTATGTAAATTTGTTCCTGGTCTCACTTGTCGCTAATGCTACAGTCGTTTTAGCATTATGTGGCTTCATATAGTGTACCCTACCAACTACAATTTAACCCTTGGGACCTTAGCTTATCTTAAATGCTAGCTACTTAGTGCTAAGCGCGCAACCATTCATATAATCCGAAACCTTACAAGATCTCTGGTAGTTGCTTTCACACAGGTAGGCGAGACGCCAAACATGAATGTCGAAGAGTTGTTAGGATTTGTAGACCAATTGCAGCCGGCAGATTGCAGCTCAAGAGCAGGTGCCTACACAATTGTGGAGCGAGCGGCCACTAACAATGCGGGGGACACAGCAGGCGAAACAAGTGACTAGCGCAAGCAAACAGAACAACATCTGCGTGATCACCTATCCAAGTTGATTGATTCCGACGCAGCAAAATAATACCTTGGCCGCCATCTCACTTTTGACGGCCTCATGGCGATGAGCAACGAGGATGTCGCTAAGACCCATGCACTATACCAAGCTAATCTAGAAGGTAGGATTTCAGCGTCGCTGGGACTATATACGGTGGCGGTCAGCCGCTTTCTGTCGATTGACAACGGTAGGGTGGCATCTGGTAAAAAGCCGGTCGACTTAATGAAAGAATGCCGCGCAGCATAGATTATGGATTCAGCGTAGCTCGAAGAGTGGGAACGATGTAAACTGAGCGACAAGTGCGCAAGCGTGCAAGCACAATCACAGTAAGTGACCCCAGTCACTAAGGCCAAGTGCCGTGATTTCATCGCAGCTGAAACATCAAAAAAGAGACTGCTGGCATGCACGCAGGCTTTCCCGCGGTTCCAGGCGGGGCGCGGAAGCAAATATAAGAAAATACCACCTGATGTTCTCTGGCTGCTGCAGGCCGCCTCCTTGTATCTATAAGCGGGGCCCGCTAAAGTATCCAAAGCTGCTGCAGGTTGGCCCCGGCCGAGCGTTTATGCGCGCTGTGTCGCAGCTGTTAGATAAGCACAACGTGCAGGTGAGACAGGGTGAGGTGGGCGTCAATCGTACGCATGGTATTGGGGGAGGGGTTCAACCAAACTCTGTCCGAGCGGCTGTTTGGGCACCGGTACGCCCAGAAGATGTTGATAGCAGGAGCCGCGGAAAGCGAGACTGCAAAGTGGAGTGTGTTTGGAGGCTGCCAGCTGTTGTGTCGGCCCTGAACGGTGAAGTAACGCCGGCTTCTACTGGCACGGTGGCGCTAATTGTGCGGACCACGCCTGCAACTGCAGCACAATATAAACTTCTGGACTCAAACAGGTGCGGTACCTATATGCGCCTGGAGAACTGGAAGGAGATCAACTCCGCGCCACCGACACTATGTGGTCGCCCAAGGTTTAAACCCTGGCTGATAGGTTTGACATCCCAGGCCAACCATCTACATACCATCTTTCTGGCAATGGCGCTCCACGCAAAAGCTTTGTTAGCGAGGAACTACAGATTGTGCCTGAAAGATTCAAACTCCAATGTCGCCATGGTCCTGTGATCAGTGATGGGCTGTATATATGGGACCATCCAAGGGCTTTGGCCAAACTCCAATGTCTTGTGAACCTTGGTTACGCGTATTACAGGCTTTGTGTACAGCTTGAAGTTTCGATAGTGAACCACATATCGCTCCTTTTTGGCAGGCTTGGAAGGGCTTGGTGCTTTTAGTAAACTTACCCCACCCCCACTCCACCCCACCAGTTTGCTCACCAAACCGCGCCGGTGCTCGCTCAGCCAATCCTCTTGAACGATCATCGCTTCAGCGGATAGATGATGTGCGCGTCATTAGGCTCCTTTGGATATTCGAGGTCTGCTTCAAGAATGTAGCCCCCCGGACAACCCTCTCTGATCTGCGCAAGATCTGGCAGATCGACCCACCTAAAGGTACCATTTGGCAAGCTCTGCATTATGTCTGAGCCATACAGATTGTTGGAATAAATGTACGTTATCCAGCTGTTTGACTTTCTGCTGTCATAGCCGCATCCATAGGATGCACACATATGATTGTTCGTTTTTGCATGACGGCGGCTCACCATCGAAATGCCACCATGGACTCCCTTCTCAACAAACAGGTGCATGTCGATGTCTGTCAGCAGCTTAAGATTAACATCAGTCTGCTTCAGGAGGGCGTCCCAGCTCACACCCAGCGAACTATAATAGTGACCTGGATCCAGGCCGTAGTGTTGGTGTGAGGTATAGCGGTGTGTTTCAAATGTGTCCGCTAGCAGAAGCACATCGGTCTTTATGTAGAGATCGTGATAGTCGCCCATGACTTTGCAGACAAATTCATTCCACACGAGCCGGGCATGCTCATAGTCTTTTTCGATTATACAGGCGCGGCTGAGTTAGCTTGAGGAGGGACTTTATCGGTGGAAGCTGTGATTCATTGAATTGCTCCCAGCTGCTCATGTATTCGTATGGGTGGACGCCATTGCGAAGCAGAAGGTCGATATCGTTCTCCACTGTACCGACTTAGAGGGTTGTGTATTGTGTTGTGGCTCGGAACGCCTCGTTAGCCATATTGACAGCAAGCTTACAAGACTGTTGTTCAGAAACTGGAGGCTTTAAATAAACTGTAGGTGCCCATGTGAGAACGTTATGTATTTTTCATGTTGTTTGGAATGGCGCTGATGTTCTCCGACGATGCTGTTCCAATGGCTTCCATGATCAGGTAACCATCGTAGCCGCGCAGATTATGAATTACAGCAGGCACCTTTATTTTTTCTGGGTAGATACGCAGCTTTGCGATTGCACGCTTGATGGGCGGCTCCACCATATTTTCCGGGTAATATGGCAGTGATCTCGCACGCGGTGGTGGTCAAGTTTCTTGCCGCAGACGTGGCAGTCTATCGCTTCCTGAAAATTCATACAGTCTTCTTCATTCAACACCATCCCCGCGGGATTACTGAGCACCTTTCTGATCTCTTCTAGCTCACGCTCGAGGCTCTGGATGAACGTGATGACAGCCTCATTGCCTCGGTATAAAACTGTCTTCTTGGATACTCCATCACGACGGACGACCATATAGCTTCTGCTATATGGAACCTGGTCAGCGATTTTCTGAGTGCGTCTTTTATTCGGATTGCTGGTAGGGTTCTTCCACTGGAACGTTCAGTACCTCAAAATCAGCTTAGATGGTGTATTGAACACGTATCTGGCGATGGTGGTTCTTGAAGGTTAGGGTGTTCCTTCCTTCCTCCACTAAGGACACGCGCTGTGGCTTTTCCCCTATACCGCAGCAGTTTTTAGTGTGGCATTCCAATAGGTCGACCCGGTTGAAGACGTGGAGACATCGGCGGGAGATGTGCTTTTTATTCCGGCATTTGTTTTTTTCAGCCAGGTTCTTTCGTACTTCCGGGGCTGGTCAACATTGTTACCTGCTGGGTAGAGAGCTGACAGAATAGTTGATTCAAAACAGCGAGTATCAGTGTTTTGCACATTAATAACAGACTGCCGTGGTCTACATTTTGGTGTTGAAATATAGATCCAGCCTCGAAATGGGCGGTCCTGCGACAGACCGATGTCAAGCACTTCGCAGCGGCTAAATGCCCATCCAGACCCCTCACGCATGTAATTTTCAATGTCTTTCAGTATGAGAGCATTAGCGTGGCCAATAAGCTGCTCAATCTCATCACTGCGCTTTACAACTACGGCGTTGGTACGAAATCAGGCAGTCACTTTTGTGGTTGCCATCTCAGTTTCTTTATCGTAAACGTTTTCTAAGCTAGGCATAGCTTTCTACAGCTGTGCGGTCAGAACAAAGCTAAACTTTAGACCACCAAGGTTCCTGAGCTCCCTGGAAAGGATATCATGTACCATAGGCGCCGTAGCATTAAAAAATGACCGCGCCTCGAATTTACGATTTTCAGGCACGGTGGTGCGGTAGTCTTTCACAATTGCGTTGACTCTACCCTGCTGCTCTACAGCGTCGGGCAGTTGTCGTAGCCTGCCAATCCGTTGTGGTGCTAGAATAGGCCTTTGCGGCTGTGTAAATGAACACTCCTCTAAAATTCTGTCTAGGGCGTCATCGGTTGCTCGATCTGCTGCGCGTAATTCTCTGGCTCAGGTTTTGACACCCTCCCTGACAAGCTGTCTGGGTGTTGGAACTGGTTCTAGATCACCGTTGGCATATAGCGCGACCAACGCATCATATTCACTCTGGATTGTCTGCCCGCTCTGGAGCTGCTTGGTCAAACGTGTGATATCAGACACAGTGTTGCAATATCTAAAGCATTATACATATCGACCCAAATCTCTAATTGTTTTTGGTGCTCACATTAATCGTTATACCCGTACGCTCTATTATCTAAATGGATCTTATTTTATTGTGCTGACGTTAAGCTTCATGTCTATAATCCCTATCTATATGGATTTTTTTTATTGTGCTGACGGTAAGCTTGATACTTATAATCTCTATTATCTAAATGGATTTTAGTTCTCCGTGCTTATATACAGCTTTATACCTATAATCCCTAATATCTAAATGGATTTCGGCTTGACTGAAGCTCACAAATAACTTTATTAAAATGTCTCTTTGCTCTGTTTCCTGCTTTCTTTATGCCTCTTGCTACATGCCACCACACATCGCACATATCCTATAATCAGTCTACGTTCCAGCACCACACTTGCAACATGGGTAAACTCCACGTTCTATTCTAAACTCTGCCATATGCATGCCACAATACTCACCAACACAGTTTTTCTCACAGAGCTCTTTACTTCCAAGTTCCAGCCAAGCGCACTTATTTTTACCTAAAAAAACACCATATCTGCGTGAAGTGTTATACCCTATTTTCCATATTTCTTTAAATACAAATCCCACCCACAACACTTTCATTGCTCCTGTCTGGTGGTCAGAGGCCTAGGGTATTGGGAAAATAGTGGCTTCCTAATAGTATTAGCTGCCCCAACTTTTTTTTTTTTTTTTTTTTTTTTTTTTTTTTTTTGACAATATGAAATTATAAGGCATTGAGGATTCAAATAAGGCTGAAACCTTTCAAGACAGCTTGGAGAAAATGATACGGCATTGCAAAAGTAAACTCCAAATCAACACATAAGCTCGGGATACAAGCATTCCCTACTGTTTGAGAAGATATGAAGAAAACAAAACTAGGTCCGTAATTTGTCAGTTCACTAAGCGCATGACAAAAATGGTAGTTGTACAGAAAAGGAAACTGTTGAAAGGATTCGGTATATTGATGAGGGAAGATGTTTCAAAAGCTACATTAGAACTTATGAAAAAAGCAAGCAACATGGATTGTATCGAGAGTGCACAGAGAATGCTTGGGCACATGACTACAAAGCTATCGTGAAACTAAAAACTGAGAGAAAAAAGAAAATTTCAAAAAATACTTTAGATTTATCTGATCTGAAAAAAATAATTTATTTTGAACTGAATGATGCAAGGATTATAATAGGTGTAACTCATGAGTGATTCTTTTTTTTAACCTAGCGCATGAAAAAAGAACCATCAGTAAGAAGTTGGACATGTTATGTTAATAACATAAGCAAGGGAGACAACTCATTTTAGTTAAATGTGATTGCTTAAGAGTCAAGTTCACATTACTCAGGAAGTTAGTGGTCTTGTTTTCTTATTTTCCCTTAAGATGTAAAAGAAAACGCATTGTTTAGACTATTTGTGAAGGCTGAAATAGATCTATATGTCAGATTCTGGAGTATGTTCAGAATGAAATAGGACTTAATGACACTGTAATGATAATAAGTTGGTAACAGAAACGTTTGACTTTCATTATGTGATATTGACACAAATTCTGAACTGAACTCGCGCAAAACGGCTTTTCACTGTACTCTTAGCTGGTTTCTAACAGTGAAACATTTTTACATACTGAAACGATGTTAAAATACACAATCTGTTTTAAATTATAATATTTACCCAAAATCATTTCAAATTCGAATATAACAATGAAATCATCCAAAACTATTTTTCGGAGTATTCTTAGCTGGCGTCTATCAGTGAAACATTTATACATAATAAAATGATAATGTACAATTATGTTAATATACATAATCCGTTATATTGGACAATATTTGCACTACATCACTTTAAAACAACATAGTTGCTTAATGAAGCTGTCAAACCATGATGATGAGTTTATAAACAACAGTACTATAGGATGTTTAGCGTCTAACATGAAACTGAAACTCTCTCTCTCTCTCTCTCTCTCTCTCTCTCTCTCTCTCTCTCTCTCTCTCTCTCTCTCTCTCTCTCTCTCAGTACCTTTCCTATTACTGTACATGCCATCCATTTGAATTTGTGTATGGTAATGCATCAAATTACGAATTTAAGACAAGGTAGATCAATTGAAGACAAAATAGTTCATAATGGATACTACTATACAAATTTTATTGCAAAATTGTCAGGGTTTAGGAGATACAAAAAGTATTATTTATTAGAAAGAAACAATGTAATATTATTTGTTTACAATATATACATGTCAATTTAGATTTAGAATCTTATGTACCGGCAGCATGGGGGCATGGAGTAATTTTCAGTTCCTACTGAATCTTATGTACTGGCAGCATGGGGGCAAGGAGTCATTTTCAGTTCCTACATAATCTTATGTACGGACAGAATGGGGACAAGTCATTTTTAGTTCCTACATAATCTTATGTACGGACAGAATGGGGACAAGTCATTTTCAGTTCCTACATAATCTTATGTACGGACAGAATGGGGACAAGTCATTTTCAGTTCCTACATAATCTTATGTACGGACAGAATGGGGACAAGTCATATTCAGTTCCTATATAAGTAACAGCAGAGGAGTAGCAATTCTTTTTAATAGTAATTTTGAATTTAAGATAAATCGCGTTAAAAGGGATACGGAAGGCAATTATTTGACAATGGATGTTACAATTCAGAGGAAACAAATCTCGTTAGTAGCGCGTATCCACTAAAATGGATTTACTTCCACTAAAAATGACATAAACGTGTATAGTGTAAATAAAATCACAAACTTTTTGATATCTACAATGATCAACACCTCAGCTGGAATTCACAGATCGATCACCTGTGTGCAATGGTCATCACAAGAATAACTCTCTTGAAAGTACTGTCGAAATTTCTACCTCCCTAGTCGCTTGAACTTTATTTTTCTGAATATTATACTATCACTGATGGACTACGGCTATACAATATGGAGAAACACATCCAATATAATCTATCCAGAATTGACAAACTTCAGAAAAGGGCCGCGCAAATAATTATGAAACTTCCTATTTACGACGCCCTCGAATGTTTTGTTTTCACTGTCACTTCTACCCATACAAAATGTATTCATTAGAAGTCCCTAAATAATCTTTCTCCAGATTATATCTCTAACCTAACTGAAGTCAGCTCATGAAATACTGAGCGTAATCTCCGATCAACAACTTCAGAGTCCGAGGTCGAGAACCAACCATTTCAAAAGCTCTTTTACTGTATCAGCACCTACCTTTTATAATTCCTTACCCCTGAAGATACGTAATTCAAATTCCCTTGCTTCTTTTCAAATCTCATTAAAGAAATTATATTTTGACCAGTTCGAATGATATATTAAAGCCCCCCGCCCCCCTTAAAGAATTTTATCATTGAGTCCAGAGATAATCTGTGCATGTCTTATTATATCTATGTATATATAACTTCTGACATACTAGTACTTAATTGCCTGTGTATAGTATATTGTTCGTGTATGTATCTGCTGACTACAAATGTACATATATTAATCCATTTTTAATCTGTGTGAGTGCGTGTGCGAGCATACCTCTCTCTCTCTCTTTCTCTCTCTCTCTCTCTCTCTCTCTCTCTCTCTCTCTGTGCGTGTGTGTGTGTAAGCGACTTTTTTTTATAACATAACCTGTTACAAAAATCAGGACCTCATGGTAGATGGGTCTTCATAATTAAATGTGTTATCTTCGTTAAATAAAGATTCTTCTTCTTCTTCTTCTTATTATTATTATTAGTAGTAGTAGTAGTAGTAAATGTATATGACCCAAAAAGTGATTGTCCACAATTTTATGACAATTTAATTAAAAAAGTACAAGATCTTAAAAATGAACAAGTCAATAGCTGTGGGAATTTTAATTTTGTGTCGGACTTTACAAATGATATATTTATTTACGTTAATAATCCTAACGCAAGAAACACGGTTTTGCATATAATTGAAACAATGAATCTCAAAGATGTGTGGAGAATTTTACATGAAGATTAAAACCAAATACCTGTCATAGGACAAATCCGAAACAACAGCCTATACTGGATTTCTTTGTTACGCCAGACGATATTTTTGACATGATAACTGGAGCAACCATAGTGCCTGGTTATAGATCTGATAATTCTGGCATTATTATAAATCTAAAACTTTGTAATAATTAGAGCGTACTGGAAATACAATAATTCATTGTTAAGAGATAAAGAATATATTAAATTAATTACAAATATTGTTCAGAAAGTTACAGCTGTACATGCAGCTGAAATAAACAATACAGATTTTCAAAATATAAATATGGGACATATACAATTTAATACATTATTAATGCTAAAGCTAAATACTAGTAACTATTCATAGACGAGAAAAAGAAAAATCTTCGAAAAAGAGAATGAATTAAAAAATGGCATCGAAATATTGAAAGAAGTATATGACAATTTTATGATTATAGGAAATATTAAAACATTTGAATTAATCAAGAGGAATTAGAAGTATCAAGAACAACACAAATTGAGGGGGTGATGCTACGGTCATAGGCAAGATATTCTAATCTTGATGCAAAAACTACAAATTAATCTTTCAATTTTGATAATAGAAACTATATAAATAAGGTCATTTCTAAATTAATTAATGATGATGGAAATTAATATTTTGAAACTAAGATATTTTGCAACAACAAAAATAATTGCATTAAAAAAGTATTCAGCAAAAACACAAATATAGAAACTATTGATATCGAAGTTGAATTGGAACCAAATAATCTGGAATTGGATGATATAAATCCAAAATATCTAGAAAGGAAAATTACTTATAAAGAATTGGTCAAAGTAGTTACAAATATGCAAAGCTGAATTTTAAAAATCCTGGACTATATGGCTTTACGATTAAATTTTTTACATTTGTTTGCAAGGATATCTGTTGGTTTATATTGAAATCAATAAATTATGTATGCAAGACATGATCGCACTCAATTACTCAGAAACAATGAATTATGACATGTGTACCCAAACCTGTTAAAAACTGACACTTTCTAAAAAATTGGAGGCCTATATATCTATTGACTATATTGAATGTTGTGTATAAGATGGCATCTTCCTGCATAGCTAACAGAATTAACAGAGTACTAGATAGGTTAAGTAATGAAGATGAAAAAGGTTTTATAACAGATAGATTTACAGGTGAAAATATAAGAGTACCTATTGCCTTCTTGTTGAAACAAAAACTTTAAATATACCCAGACTGATATTATCTATTGATTTTGAAAATACTTTCGATATTGTTTCTTTGGCTTTTATTATCAAAACACTTCGTTATTTTCATTTTGGTGAATCAATTTTTAAATGGATATAATTGTTGTATAATGGTGCCACATCATGTGTTATAGGAAATGGATTCATACCTGATTTCTTTCACTTTGGAAGAGGCTGCCAGCAAGGAGACCCATTTTCTTTGCGTAGAAATTTTGGGACAGATGATTAGAAATTACCACCCACTAAAATAGTACTGTCAATGAATAGAAGCTGAGCCAATATGCAGATGACACGCAAATATTTCTTGATGTCGGCTAAGAATCTCTTCGCAATACATTAGAAATTTTAAATAAATTCTATAAAATTTCGGGGTTAAAGATCAATACTGAAAAACGCAGAGCTATATGGGTTGGATCATTTTCAAAATAAGAGATTAGATTTTGCAAACATGTTATTTTAGACTGGAACCAAAGTGTATTAACAATTTTGGGGGTAATATTCACAACTGATTTACTTAGTATATGGGAAAATAATTCAAAGCACATACTAGAAGAAACTGAGAAATTACTGAGAATTTGGAGTAAAGGAAAAAATACTCTGTATGGTAAAGTATGCATTATTAAATCATTGTTAATTTTTTTAATTTAGACTCTGTATGGTAAAGTATGCATTATTAAATCATTGGCAATTTTTTTTAAATTTAGACTTTTTCATTTGTATCCTTACCCAATCCACCTACTAACCTAACTTTAGCTTTGGAATAAAGATGTCTTCTAAATTCATCTGGAATTCAGGACCTGATAAAAAGGGACGTGATCACTAAAGATTATTACAAATTATAAAAATAACAGAATTTATTAAAGCACAAAAATTAATATGGCTAAGGCTAATTTTAAAGGGTAATCACAAATGTTCAAGAATAACAAAGATTGATTAATATATATATATTATATTTACATATATATATATATATATATATATATATATATATATATATATATATATATATATATATATATATATAAACTGTATCATTGATATAACACGAGATGTATACATTTTTCATTAAAAGGAAACGAGGCTTGCAGAGTTTCCTTTTAATGAAAAATTTATACAACGAGTGGTATATCAAAGATACAGCATATATACTATATTTATATTTTATTTATATTACATACAAATACACATACTTGCATTTCCAACAGAGTTAAGACTGACTACAGGATTCTGTATATTCACGGAGGGAGTGAACTCTTCACATCCCTGCCCAGCGTTTCCGCTACAAAATGTAGTTCTGCACCTATTGCAGCTATTCACAATTCTCTTTTTGGAAATGGATAATTTGCTTCTTTTCTTTTTTCGTTGTTTTTTGAGCTTCTTTTTTCATTTATATTGATTAAATAAATAAAATACACACTTATGATTTAAATATGAAAGTTGGTTTAAATGAAGAAAGCAGAGCACTACAAAGAATGCATGGTAGCTTCCTGAACATTAAACGCGCAGCCATTCAGTCACCGGCGAGTGCATTGAAAATAGTGGGGAATATAGACTGAGCGAAATGACGAACCCAAAACAGGTAATTCAAATATTTAAATGTATTTACATTTGATATAAGTCATTATTATGTTTTAATTAACATTGCTACCAACCATAATATTGTTTTTATCCACCGTCTCTCTCTTTCCCCTTTCCATTCGACGGTGTCTGTAAATGTTACCATCATTTATTGATCCAGAGACATCGTCGCATTACACTGGCTCGTTTTTTTCACGGATTTTCGCCCTTAGCTTGCGACGATGGTCCAGAGAGAGAGAGAGAGAGAGAGAGAGAGAGAGAGAGAGAGAGAGAGAGAGAGAGAGAGAGAGAGAGAGAGAGAGAGAGAGAGAGGTGGTGGTTTGGGGAAGACTTCCATAAGATTAATTTTTATTGTCCATCTTTGTTTCTCTGTTGGTCGATTTGTCTGCTGCCTGACTAACCAAGAGAGAGAGAGAGTGTGTGTGTGTGTGTGTGTGTGTGTGTGTGTGTGTGTGTGTGTGTGTGAGAGAGAGAGAGAGAGAGAGAGAGAGAATATTTTATTCCTACTTTAAACAAATTAAAACACATATAAACTTCCGTTTTATAAGGTATATATTCCCTTTGAACAAATTTACAAGGAAGTTTCAATAATACACATCTCACCCAAAATCACATCCATAGGAATTCCAATTTCCTTTTGATAAAATCTTATAGACTATAATATTTCTATTTTTCCAAGCGTAGATGTAAAGTTCTCACAAAATGTTACATCCAAACATTCCGTGATGTATTCGGACCTAAGACTGACAAAATTTCCATTGATCACAAATTGTTCGATAGGTTGTGCGTTTGGTGTTTTTGTAAAGTGACTAACGGTCAGGCGCAGAAAAACACGTCTAATTTTCTCACTGTGTGAATAGCAACTGAAGCCAATTCGAAGATAAGGCGGTAGGAAATAGTTGTTAGCCAATGAAATCACTTATAATGAGTAACGAAGTGTTTTGCTTTAGATTTTGAGACAGGCAGTGTGGCAAAATAATGCCTATGATCTGGCTTTTTACGATTGCAGTGCATACAGACTATAGTGAATTTGCAATCATGTTAAAAATGCGTGTACTATAACATATTTCTCGCCACACTTAATGCTGAATTGTAACATTTTTGGTTCGCGTTTTGAAACTGAGAAAAAATGGTGTCACTTAGTCATTTTGACACACACACACATAGGTAAAGAGAAAAGGGCTACAATATTTAGTGGCAGTTTTTTCAAACTACTAAATTTGGGGGCTTGTATGAAGTTAAGATTTCTGGTAAAGATGGAAGTGTGTGCGTTTTAGAAAACGGTAAACATCGGATATAAATTTTTCTCTTGACACATGTAAAGGTGAGAGTATGTCCAAGTTTCAAAACTAAAGTCACATAGCGTTCTATTCCACGTAGAGATTTTGAATATGGCAAATTTTAAGTATAGCAACCCATTGTTACAAACAGAAAGAGACAGGGATGTGACAGTTCTTGCTTGGATAAATCCAGTACATTTTGTAGCACACCGGTTATGTCTTGTACTTTTGTCTTAAAAGAGGCTACTTTTTCGCTGCACCATCTATACCCCCAATCACAAAATACGCGCTGTCTTGGAAATGAAAAGTAACAGCAAAACAATAAAACAATTTCCAAGTCCTGTGAAAACCTATGAGCCCATTTTAGACATTACATCTTGAAGTTATAAACCTAAAAAATCTCTCCAACTTGATGCGTATCTTATCTATTTAGTGACTCTACATACCTCTCTCGCTCCGTCGCTCTCTCTCTCTCTCTCACACATGCACACACACACAGACAGATATACACACACAGAGATAGACACACACACACAGACACACTTGAGTTTACTTTAGAATGATTTAGATTTCAATCATAATTGTATCTGTTCTGGTTTAAGATAACCCCCCCCCCCCCTTCTCTCTCTCTCTCTCTCTCTCTCTCTCTCTCTCTCTCTCTCTCTCTCTCTCTCAATAATTCTCGCTCTCATCATGAAATAATAATAATAATAATAATAATAATAATACAAATAATAATAATAATAATAATAATATTTTTATGGCCTGTTGAGTAAGGCCTATCTTACAGAATGGACATTAATAACATATGGGCTGGATATTAAATAAACTGGGTGGTTGCCTAATGTTACTATTTTCTAAAACTAGCTAAGAAAAATGTTATAGTACAATAAATATTTAACTTGGCGATACATAAATAATGGTTTGCGCTGAAGTCTTGAATCGGGGGGTTGGGGGGGGGGGGGTAAACCGTCGGTCAATATAGATGATTCTTATTGGCTAGAATTATTTTGTATGATCAGATATGTCATTTTGTCATTTTAAATTTATACCGTTGAGAGAGAAAATCGAAATTTTGTTAGCTTCACTCTTTGGTTTTTTCAACTAAAACTCTCTCTCTCTCTCTCTCTCTCAAGCACATACTGACAGACAGACAGACGCCCATGAATTTTTCCTATAGGATGATTTATATTAAAATCATAACGGTATCTGTTCCCTCTTTTAAGATACCTCTCAAAAATTTGCCTAGTTGAAAATGTCTACGTGAACCAGAAAGCGATGTGACTTTAGTTTTTGAAACTTGCATAAGATTACATGTGTTACGAGAGCAATTTCTATACTATGTTTGCTGTTTTCATAAAAATGGAACCGATAAATGTTAACAATCTTTAGCGTGGCAAGAAACGATGTTACTTTTAGCGTGATTAAAAAAATGTGTTAGTTTCCATCAATGCTGGCCCAAAAACAGGAGTTTTACGAAAACAATTCAGTGCTACCTTTGCTCAAAAAATGTAGCAATTTTGTTAGCACTACTCTTTGCTTTTAAAATTTACAAGTACATTCAATATAACGTCTAGGCAAAATTTTCAAATTTGATGAATGAAGCTTTGACCTCACAATACGCTAGCAGAATTGTAACATATTTAAGATCCAACACATGCCTTTGCCAACTATTGTACTTTTATTTAGAAGGGATATATAACTAATTGGTGGATAGTAGATAATTGGCTTGTGAATAGTAGGTAACTGAGTGTTAGACAGTAAATAATTGGTTTGTGGATAGTAGGTAACTGGGTGCTGGATAGTAGATAAGTTTGTATTGATAGTAGATAATTGGTTGGTGAATAGTATATAACTTGTTGGCAGATAGTAGATCACTGAGTGTCGATAGTAGATAATTGGTTATAACGGGGTGCTTGATATTAGACAATTAGGTGGTGGATAGAAGATACTTAAGTATTAATATGTAAGGATTATGAGGATGGCAAGTTTGTTTTTAAAAAAGTAGAATAGCTGTAGCTAAGGATATTATAGAATGGGGTAGAGATTTTAACTTGATATAGAAATTAGGGTTAGTTCTAGGGTTGTTACTTTTATTTAGAAGGGATTTAAATTTTGTTTATACCCCTTCTTTTACATCCTAGCCTGTACTTGTTATAGAAAACAACTAAAAAAGAACCCTACACATGATAAACCTGAAGACGTTGGAGCTTATGTCATCAATACAGACGACCGTCATCGATCACGACCTCTGTTAAGATACACAACTTCAATGTATGGCTGTCTCATATTATTTTCCGTTTGTCCCCATAAACGTTCGACCATTTGTCCCTATCAACTTTCGACCATTAATTTTCCCATGTTAATTTTCTATTTGTCCGTATATACGTTTGACCCTATTTAACACACGACTCCTCTACAGCTATTCATTTAGAGGGCAAAACAAACGCGCATTGCTCTTCCAAACACACGCAACACTGTTACAAGACAGACAGACTCACCTGACGTCATACGACCTTTCTGTTCGAGTGCAGACTGTCGCCTCATGCTACGCTGTTACAAACCATCTGAACCAACATAGTGCCTATGTTAAATTCCAGTTTGTCCCCCGAATATTTTGACCCATTTATCACAGGATCCCCGTTAGTCCCTCGAGTGTCGTCCTCTACTACTGACCCTTCAGCCGACCGTAACTCAAGAGCAGCGATAAATACCGGTAAGTGTTTAAAATGTACACCGATGTGTGCGGACAAATTGTCTGCATGAAATTTCCAATTTTAAAGAATAGGCGAGATCATTCCCCAAACCGTCAGTCAGTATCAGTACAGGTTTGGGGGATGATTTATCGGCCAAGCATAGATCATATATGAAAATATTTGGTACATATATTTTTATTATATCCACACACCCATCTGAAAAAGATAAATAATCCTGAAAATAGTTAAATAATCCTATAGTTATGTAAATAACGAAGGTTTTAAATTTGCATGCGTATTATTTTCTATACATGGTGCTCTTTGTCATTTATTTTTGGTCAGGCCTGCCGACAGATATTCCGGGCCCCTGGGCTGAGCCGCGATTGGCCCCAAAAGTAGTTAAATTTTGTATATAAAACCCTGTGTACACTTTTGTATACAACACATGTTGTAATCTACCTTAACTTAGACTCTTGCAAGGAAAAAAATTTAATATTTACTGCAAAGATTAATTAATTTTTTTATAACTGAGTTAACGGCGGGTCCATAGAAATCGCCAAGCACCTAGTGGTGGTGGTGGGGGATGGGGGGGGGGGGGGCAACCCCCCCCCACCCCACTGCCTTCTCGGCGGGCCTGCTTTTGCTTTTGGTACATTAAATAAGTGTCAAACCTATCCTGTCTTTGTTACTGATTCTTGCCTAGTTCCATACATATTGCCCTTTAAACGTATCTCCCATGTTACGCATAGCGTACAGGTTATAAAGTTACAAACACAACATACAAAGCATTTCAACATATTTGAATATGTAAATAGACACATATTTCCACCAGGTACTGTGCACATATAGTACCACTTGCATTAAGGTAGCACTGAATAGTATTGGGCACAGTTTATCTGCATGTATGCACCATGTGGGATGAAAATGCATGCAGTCCATACAATACATTACAATGCAATCATCAAGATGTATATATTTTTGTTCTCGTAGGAATACGGAGAATCTGTGTAAATAAAATATTTGCATGAGAAACATTTTTTCAGGTTATTTCACGCATTTATTATTACACCCACACACCTTCCAACAGTTAGTGAAAATCAGTAAACCTCTACATTTTCAACCTCATTACAGATGAATATCAAACGAAATTGTGGAAAAGACAGTAGTAAAGGCTTATAAAACGAGACCCGAGTATTAAAAGATCAGTAAGAAATTTGGACCGTAAACGGACCATTTTCACGCAAAGCTACTAACTTTGAGAATGCGAAGCAGGTGCCCATGCAGCGTTCCTTCAAGTTAAACATCGATCATAACAATTGTGACCTTGAACTTAATCAAATGCAACTGGCAGAAAGCTATTCTGTATAAAATGATGATCAACAATACCTACCATAGGTGGGCATACATTCATGACATCCTTTGATAACAATGATGGAGATAATCTGAGATAACTAAACCATATCTCTAGTAATAAAAATTTACCCCACTGTGAATCTGTTACCTACACAGTTGATTGTAATCTCCGAAACGAGGGTTAACCAAAAACCTGGAAAAGACCTTGATTGATTAAAAGGCTAGTCAGCATTATTCACTACAGATCTTAATTGGACGAAGGCACAGTTTTTATGCACAGTTTATTTTTGGAATCGAGATATATTATCTGTACAGCTTATAAAGGTTTTCGCTTCTGCACGAAATCTTGCAGATCGCTTGACTGTAACACTCAGTCATTGTGAACACATTTTTAATCTGATAGAAAAGTGCCTCTGACAAAGTTTGTTCAGAACGACCGCCAACTTCTCAAAGAGGTCCCCTCTTAATGGAAAGTACAGTTACGTCGCTGGTCAGATAACACTTTTGCACATTTTAATATTTAATGGAACGTACAGTTACGTCGCTGGTCCGATAACACTTTTGCACATTTTAATATTTAATGGAATGTACAGTTACGTCGCTGGTCAGATAACACTTTTGCACATTTTAATATTTAATGGAACGTACAGTTACGTCGCTGGTCCGATAATACTTTTGCACATTTTAATATTTAATGGAACGTACAGTTACGTCGCTGGTCAGATAACACTTTTGCACATTTTAATATTTAATGGAACGCACAGTTACGTCGCTGGTCCGATAACACTTTTGCACATTTTAATATTTAATGGAACGTACAGTTACGTCGCTGGTCAGATAACACTTTTGCACATTTTAATATTTAATGGAACGTACAGTTACGTCGCTGGTCCGATAATACTTTTGCACATTTTAATATTTAATGGAAAGTACAGTTACGTCGCTGGTCAGATAACACTTTTGCACATTTTAATATTTAATGGAAAGTACAGTTACGTCGCTGGTCAGATAACACTTTTGCACATTTTAATATTTAATGGAAAGTACAGTTACGTCGCTGGTCAGATAACACTTTTGCACATTTTAATATATAACCACTCTCAATACCGACATAGTTTAGAATAAATTAATAGAAGTTAGTTATCTTTTCTCCTCCACACACTTCGGCATGTCTATATTATTTTGTCATTATTCATCTAGGGAACAGGTTAATTTTTGATTGAGTTTGCTTTTAGGAAAATAAATCTATTTGTGTCGGTGACATGCAACTTAAATCTTCCTCTTAATGGTAACTAAATTCACAATTCACATTT
Organism: Margaritifera margaritifera; assembly: GCA_029931535.1. Lineage (NCBI taxonomy): Eukaryota > Metazoa > Mollusca > Bivalvia > Unionida > Margaritiferidae > Margaritifera > Margaritifera margaritifera. The sequence goes on from JAQPZY010001667.1 coordinate 8,253,000, forward strand.
TGTACAGATATCGATGAACAAAAAAAGGTTGTTTTTTGTGTGCTTTGTAACTTTTCTCTAATAAATTTTAATTACTCTGCTAGAGTCTTACTGATTAAAAAAATCGCCAATGAATACAAAACATGACGTGATATTAACGCGGGAAAGAGTAAAGTGTCTTTCCTGTTGACACACCGCGGTAGTCGATCTGGGCTGATCCCATAGTGGGAATCAAATCGGCACGCTTTTGGTGAGGAGTCCAACGTCATAACCTCTGAGCTATTGCGAATCGTAATTGAATGGAAAATGGCAATTTATATTGATTTATTCCACATGATATAGGCGTTGGGCGTGGTTTAATGTCTTAGTTTTTCTGCGAAAATATTAAAAAGTGCAAAATTGTTATCTGATCAGCGACGTAATTTTACATTCTTTTAAGATGGGACCTGTTTTGAGAATTTCGAGATAGTCGTCCTGAACAAACTTTTTGACTGGCATTTTCCTATTAGATTACAAGCAAAAAAGCTTTGGCTAAGTTATTTACCTTCGTATGTGATAAGTTTCCAAGAGATTGTTTTCTTTTCAGCTGAGCAATCGATAAATTTGTTCAGCTCTGTCAGTTATTATAGATAGCTGGGTACAAGTAGTCAGATAGATAGATAGATAGATAGATAGATAGATAGATAGATAGATAGATAGATAGATAGATAGATAGATAGATAGATAGATAGATAGATAGATAGATAGATAGATAGATAGATGGATGGATGGATGGATAGATAGATAGATAGATAGATAGATAGATAGATAGATAGATAGATAGATAGATAGATAGATAGACAGACAGATAGATAGATAGACAGGCATGTTGAATGTATTTACTGAGGAATTGTGTTGTATTTACATTGCTTATGTATGGGATTTGTAGAATGTTTGTCCTGAAATGCATCATCATCAGGTATCTGTTGTGTTTTTAGTTATGGAAATTCCTAAATCCCATATCTCTTGATGATGATGATGATGATGATGATGATGATGATGATGATGATGATGATGATGATGATGATGATAAAATACTGCGGAAAATACTTAGTAATTACACTAGTGCTATTTCTCTAACTGTTTTGAAACCTTGAAGAGACAAGCAACAACAGCAAGATCTTTCAAAAATGCGGGTCTACAGAGGGTTACCATTGCAATGAATGAAGCAGAAACAGTAAAAGCAATCTAAAATTCTTTCGTTTTATTTTACAACTAGGAGACAGCTCAGCTCCGTGAAATGAAAGACTGTGAAAGAGTCACATCTATAGAACATGGTTGTCATACAAAGTAGCAAAATGGTATCCCACAAATCATCCAGTTCATTTGGTGATTAAAAATCTTCAACATGGAGAAATTTGTTTGCGCTTTATAGTCTCCAGGTTAGTATCATATAAACATTCTGATGACTCAGTTTGAGGAAGTATCTCACTTTCTTAGTATCAGTCAACATCAAATCACTGTAATTCTACATATTGTCTACAATTTTGTCATACTTTTAAGTTGCATTGCTTATTTTCAGTCATTTAAGGTCGAAAGATTGTGTTTGTGTCATCTGCAGTCATTCAGCCATGGGCAATATGCACATTAAGTTTTAAAAGTGGTCCATTGAAAATGCTACACGACACATACAAATGACACAAATCCTATACGTTGATGAGAAGGCGGGCGAATTCAAATGATTAAAATCCACTGAGAACTGGTAATTGAAGGACCATGGTGTAAAATAATATTCAAAATCTCTGCATCTGTGTCAGCTGCGGCATGTGAATGACGTCTCGCTTGAAGATCCTTCAACCCGATAAAATTAAGGAACGCCTTATAGATCTGGTCCAATTATATTGCAAATGTAATGCGATTAAAGCAAGTTTTAAAGAATGCAGAATGTGTAATTACAATCTTTATTTGATTGACTAGTCTTAGATAGAGGATCGAGCACGTCTGACGGCTTTCCAGCGAAATGATTATACTAAACTATAGAGAAGACCTGGAATTTGTCCCATTGTAACATCTGTGCCATTGGAGCTACGATTGCTGTTAATGAAGACAAAATGGATTCCGTCAACGTCAACGCCATCCTTTCCTTTCACACCTCGGTAAGACGCTCCACCACTTACCACAATCTCGACTGTGATCAGCGCGTTACTTTGAACCCTGATGGCAGAGGGCAAAATGACGTCATAGGTCTTCTGATGGACATTAGTGGAAATGGTCAACTGATTCGTCCCAAGTGCTCTTTTCATGTCATCAGTGATAGACACAATTACTTTGTATGTGTCCTCCTCTCGTGCAGAACCGTAAATAATTACACCGTGGAAATATATAGATTTGGAGCATTTGAAAGAAATGGCGTCTGTACCTATATGTCTCCACTCACCAGAGATATCATCAAAACGGTGCACTCTTTGAATGGAAGGGTCTCCCGAGAATGTTTGTTTGGCTATTGCCATAGAATTTGGTTTGCTAAATGTCTTTTCCTTTTCAAGCGCAACTGGTGTATGGTAGTTCGAGATGCGGGGATTTGTATTGAAATGCGTCGATAGCATGGAGTTATCCTTTCCATGGTGATACTGAAACAGGGATAACTTTTCATCAGACGTCAGAAGTTTGCTGGTGGACAGCTTCTGAGTAACATAGTTAATATCTATTGTAGGAAAGCGTATGACAAAAATAAGGTCCCCAAGAACAGCTCGTCTGTTTTTGTCATCTGGTTGTGTCTTCTGCCTCGCACATTCAGCATCAGCCCACCTCATCATGGCCTCAAATACAAAAATCTCCTCGGCTCTCAGATTGTCCGGCTTTATTACATTTTCCACGCATTTCACGCAAAGTTCCGTGAAGCCTTTGCTTATTAGAACATTTACAGCATTTACGTGTATGAACTTCAAGCATCTGTCATAAACAGTGTGTAATTCATGTTCATGAGCAACCTCCAGTAAGCGGCATACATTTTCTGAGTACATCTCATCTTGCAGGTAAGACAAAGCCTCATCTACCATGTCTCGTAGGTTGAATTTCCTGGCGGCATGCAGGACGGAGTACGCTTTGTTCATATCCATCTTGATACTTCCGTCGTATAAGTAACTGAAATAGATGTGAAAGACAGTATGTAAACCATTCTGAGAGGATAATTATATGTCTTGAAATTATTTTATCTGATTTGCAAATATTACGGATGAAAATTTATATTATGCAACGAAAAGTAAAGCAACCATGAAATGACAGTGAATTGAAAACAACTTGCTTTAACGTTGGTATACACATTTCAGAAGATCATGATGATGTAGTATATAGAATAGTCAAAGACACTCACTTTTACCTATTGAAGATTGTATTAAGATCCTATAGAAGAAGAAAAGCGTTTTCTGAATAGCGAGATGGATTTGAATCAGTAATATGTAGCATGGATGATGTTCACAGCTTCCTCTGTTTAATTACAAAAAGTTGCTGGATATGACTATCGTAAAGTTCAATGTCACGAAAGAAGTAGAGGTATTTAACAAATAAAGTATGTAAACACTTATGGAAATGCTTAGTGAATATATTCAAGATGAATACTGCAGCTGTTAATAATTTAGGAAACAACATACGGTGAAGCTTTATATCGTATACTTTCCCTTATAGTTTAATTATTCGCTTTACTTTCATTGCAAATTCCAAATCAATAATGGTTTCATGGCCTGGAGATTTGAATTCCATCATAGAAAGCCTCGAAGTGGAAACTATTCAATATTACCTTAGAACTTCTCTCATGTCTTTAGGATCCACATCCGGAAAATGAAGGACGGCAGGATGGTCCTCCAGACGATTGCTCAGCATTTTGTAAAATTCGGAACTGCGGCTCATCAGCATATATTTATGCGCACGCATCGCTTTTTTAGATTCTCCAACAACAAGGACTACGTCACAGGCGATTTCATACGTCAGCATGTACATGTTAGTGTGCGCTAGAGATTGGCCCTCCTGCCAGGTATGCTGCATGGAAAGACAAATTTTCCATTAGAATTTTACATCTGAAAATGGCAGAAGCCCAGTTCCAACAACAACACTTGTGCTAGGATTGGCTGAAAGTAAAGTTTTAGTTTCAAAGATGTTCATCGTAATGAACGTTGAGTGTAAGTTTTAATATCACGCCGTACTGAAGATGCTAGTTCCATATCAGATAGGTCATGTTCTTCAGGAGCATGCCACATTACCTTTAACGGTAAGTACCTCAAACAAAACTATTGATCTCGCACCCACAAGTCAAAGAGTCTCTTAAAAGTTGCATCCCTTGGATAACAAGTATTTTCCCCTCAAAATGGAACTCTACACAAACTCTCATTAAAAAATAAATTTGTATCTAGGACAAACTAACAAACTTACGGTTGTCCATAATATGACTCAAACTTACGGTTGTCCATAATATGACTCAAACTTACGGTTGTTCATAATATGACTCAAACTTACGGTTGTTCATAATATGACTCAAACTTACGGTTGTTCATAATATGACTCAAACTTACGGTTGTCCATAATATGACTCAAACTTACGGTTGTTCATAATATGACTCAAACTTACGGTTGTTCATAATATGACTCAAACTTACGGTTGTCCATAATATGACTCAAACTTACGGTTGTTCATAATATGACTCAAACTTAGGGTTGTTCAAAATATGACTCAAACTTACGGTTGTCCATAATATGACTCAAACTTTACTTCAAACTACAGTTGAGCGTAAATAATTACATCCATAGTGAATAGAGATTTTACCGATGTCTCTTCAAACGTGTCCCCAATTTGAAGAAAAAAAAATCATAATTGATGGCAACGACAACAACATTAATAAATCATATGTCAGGCTAGCTGGCTATAGACCTTTTGTGAATTATCTTTACTTTTTTGTGTTTATATTTAATTTATCACAAACATTACGATAATGGTGCAAATTCTTTCTATTATACAAAATTATTGTTTCTTCAGATAAGAACAGCAGCTCGAGTCTTAAAATTGTCTTAGCACAAAAGAGTAATCTTGAGTCCTTCACACTTCTTGACAAGTTTGTGTCCTTCACACTTCTTGACAATATCGTGTCCTTCACACTTCTTGATTAGCTCGTATTCTTCACACTTATTGACAAGCTCGTGTCCTTGACACGTCTTGACAAACTATAGTATAAGCTTGTGTCGTTGACACTTCTTGACAAGCTATAGTACAAGCTTGTGTCCATGACACTTCTTGACAAGTTATAGTATAAGCTTGTGTCATTTACACTTTTTGACAAGCTATAGTATAAGCTTGTGTCCTTGACACTTCTTGACTTCTATAGTACAAGCTTGTGTCCTTGACACTTCTTGACAAGCTATAGTACAAGCTTGCGTCCTTGACACTTCTTGACAAGCTATAGTATAAGCTTGCGTCATTTACACTACTTGACAAGCTATAGTATAAGCTTGTGTCATTTACACTTCTTGACAAGCTATAGTACAAGCTTGTGTCATTTACACTTCTTGGCAAGCTATAGTACAAGCTTGTGACATTTACACTTCTTGACAAGCTATAGTATAAGCTTGTGTCATTTACACTTCTTGACAAGCTATAGTATAAGCTTGTGTCATTTACACTTCTTGACAAGCTTTAGTACAAGCTTGTGTCCTTGACACTTCTTGACAAGCTATAGTACAAGCTTGTGACATTTACACTTCTTGACAAGCTTTAGTACAAGCTTGCGTCCTTGACACTTCTTGACAAGCTATAGTATAAGCTTGCGTCATTTACACTACTTGACAAGCTATAGTATAAGCTTGTGTCATTTACACTTCTTGACAAGCTATAGTACAAGCTTGTGTCATTTACACTTCTTGGCAAGCTATAGTACAAGCTTGTGACATTTACACTTCTTGACAAGCTATAGTATAAGCTTGTGTCATTTACACTTCTTGACAAGCTATAGTATAAGCTTGTGTCATTTACACTTCTTGACAAGCTTTAGTACAAGCTTGTGTCCTTGACACTTCTTGACAAGCTATAGCACAAGCTTGTGTCATTTACACTACTTGACAAGCTATAGTATAAGCTTGTGTCATTTACACTTCTTGACAAGCTATAGTACAAGCTTGTGTCATTTACACTTCTTGGCAAGCTATAGTACAAGCTTGTGACATTTACACTTCTTGACAAGCTATAGTATAAGCTTGTGTCATTTACACTTCTTGACAAGCTATAGTATAAGCTTGTGTCATTTACACTTCTTGACAAGCTATAGTATAAGCTTGTGTCATTTACACTACTTGACAAGCTATAGTATAAGCTTGTGTCATTTACACTTCTTGACAAGCTATAGTACAAGCTTGTGTCATTTACACTTCTTGGCAAGCTATAGTACAAGCTTGTGACATTTACACTTCTTGACAAGCTATAGTATAAGCTTGTGTCATTTACACTTCTTGACAAGCTATAGCATAAGCGTCATTAGTTCAGCATATATAAAGATTAAACCTATACCACCTTAAAATTGCCATAAAAATGATAACACTGTAGGTCTTTGATTCGTTGTCATATATTATTTATGTTTTTATTTTGCTCAGGATATTTTGTGACTATGAGTGAGATTCAGCTGACAGAGTTCATAGACATAAAATAGAGTCGGTATTTTTGCAGGCTGCAAGTTATACAAATTCCTATAAATAAAAACACTTCAAAACTGGGAAACGTAAAAATGGACTTAATAGTCCGTCTTAAGTTAGAAACAGATTGAAACAGATATATTCCATTACAGAAAAGGGAGAGCGTGCTTGTTTCATAAGCCTAGAATATCTAACAAATTAATACAGAGAAGTTTCACTTGCAGACTTGCTTTGATGTTATTCTGCCAAATATTTCTCGATTTGGAAAGGACAGAGGTCAACAAGACTGTCGAGTCACATGTAAAATCGGTGAGCGAAATTTGCAGAATGATGTAATTGTTTGGTGTGGTGGTGATTGGAGTGTAGTATTGGACATGTAAATGGATCTAGAAACTTATCAAAATATTAATCATACAGATGATGCTCAGAAAAAGTGATAGCTATGACTGAAAGTTTAGAATTTACATGGCATAAAAAAAAAAAAATCATGAAGAACAAGTTCGCTTAGATTTTTATTTGATTTCAAGTGATTTGTTTGGTTATGTTGTAAGCCGTTGTATTGTGCCAGGTTATAGATCAGATCATTTAGGAATAATTTTAGAAATGAAATTTGAAGTTAATGTTAGAGAGAGGGGCTATTGGAAGATGAATAACTCATTATTAATGGATACAAGTATATTAAAATAGTAAATGATGCAATCTACGAAGAAAAAACAATATATGTCATTGAAACTGGCGGGATTGATGTCAAAAACATAAAATGTGAAATTATGATGTTTAATATGTCTGATTAATTAATAGTGCTTAGAGAGTCTTATAATTACAGGAAGCACCTTAAAATATGCACCGCTTAGCAAAATAAAGGAACCTTCTGAAAAAAGAAAGTTTTAACACGATATTGAACATTTTGAAAAAATGAAATGTCGAAAAATTACAATATCATAAGTAGTGAAAAACAAATACAAGACCTAGATAATACAAAAGAAAAATTGCAATCAAGTCAAGAGGTGATGCTAAAATCACAAGAAATATACTGGGATATCGGAGGAAAACAATAAAATACTTCTTTTATTTAGAAATAGGAATTATACTAATAAAATCATGTTACAGTTGATATATCAGTTTGGAAATGAATATATAAGTACGAAGGACATTTTAGAACCAAAAGAATATTACATGATGAAAATAGTGTTTGATAGCCTGTCGCAGGTCCATTATAAATCGTACCCCACTTCTTGTCTTCAAAAGTATTTACCTGGCACAATTACAATCTAGCTGAAGATCATTTAATCCCTTCATACTTTACAAATGCCAAATCAAATCTTGTCTCGACAGCGCAAACTTTTGTAATTTGTAAAAATAAAGTCGTCAACGAGGAGTGCAATGTTCAAGAAATGCTATTTTTAGTAGACGGAGCAGCCTAATGTACATCGCAAGGTGCATCGTTGTTACGCGGAATCTCGCGCAGGTTCAATCAAAAGTCGGTACATATCTATGCTATATACAACGTGCAAGATACCAACCGCTATAACAGTTACTTAAAAACAAGATATTTATAAAACTGCATACCAAAACCAAGTAAAAATAGAACCGTTTTGATGAATTGGTGACCAATATCATTCTTGAATGTAATTTTTAAGATGGCTTAAAATTGTATAGCAAATAGAATATGAAGTGTTTTTAATGATTTAATACACCAAGACCACAAACGATTTATTTGTGGAAGATTTATCTGGAAAAATATTAGAATAATATATGGCATTTTATTCGAAACAAGAAAGCAATATTTTGCTAGTCTATTATTTTTTCCATAGATTTTGAGAAGGCATTTTATACAATATCCTGGAAATTACAGAGGAAAGTTCGTGTACATTGCAGAAAGGATATAGGTTTAAATTCCATTAATATAAAAGAGGTAATAGGCAGGGAGATTAAATTTCTCCATATATATTTATTCTGTGTGTTGAATTTCTTGAGAAAAAGATAAGAGACAACAAAACAATGAAAAGCATTGCAATTAATAATACTGAAACAAAATGAAATCAATATGCTGATGACACTCAACTATTTTTTAGACGGTAGTGAAATATCTATTACAGCTACATTAGAACTAATGTTTAAAATTTTTTTTATGGAATTTCAGAATTAAATATTACTGTAGAAAAGACTACGGTAATTTTGATTGAAGCATTATCAAAATCAAATGCAAAACTGTGTCACGATTTTAATTTAGGCTGGGATCAAGGACCTTTTAAGTGTTTTAGGTGAAAATGTTTCAAACCTAGTATATGACATTTGGGTTTTAGGTGAAAATGTTTCAAGCCTAGTATATGACGTTTGGGTTTTAGGTGAAAATGTTTCAAACCTAGTATATGACATTTGGGTTTTAAGTTAACCCGAGAGATTGAGGAAGACAGTATCGACTCTTAACTGTTGGAAAAGGAGAAACAACAATCTGCTTGGTAAAATTACCACAATTAAATCCTTAGCTTGAACCAGATTCACATATCTTTTGAAATCCCTATCTCATCTACCACAATTTCTCACTGAAAACTTTAAACGTTGTATCTAATAGATTTATTTGAAATTCAGAGTCAGATCGTGTTAAAAGACACGTGATATTTTAAGATTATAAGCATGGAGGTCTGAGGATGATAAAAATTATAGGTTTTATTAAGGCATTAAATATCTAATGGTTGAGAAAAGCCATTAAACACAAAAATAAATGGATGTCTTTATCGTGTATTGATTTTGAGAAAATATTTTCGTTGGGATTACATATTATCACTTATTGTTTCAAAATCTTACGAGCACGTTTTATAAAAATCTACTTGAAGCATGACAAGAATTCACAAAGAAGTTGTAAATTGTTACAGTTGAGAAGGGTATATTCTCAAAAATATATGATTTAAAAATGTTAGTGTCACAAAAGTTTTGTACAAAATATTGACATGAAAAAAGCTTCCATAATGTTATTGAAATAGTTACATATGATGGTTTCTTTTTTTGTTTTTATTTTGATGAATAAAAATATAAGTATGGATTGAAGTGAATATTTCTAGGTTAAATGTCATCGATAATGTAATTCCTCAAAATTGGAAAGATCAAATTGAACATGAAAAGGTGACAATTCAAGAATTAAAATAAAACATTTTATGATAAGTTATACTATCTGCTTATATATTTTGAAGGATAGGAAAGGGTGCATAATTGTTTATGATGCTATTAATGAAAAGCAAGAATATGACTCAGCGCCAGAAATTGAATACAGAATTTGAAATATAAATTCAGAAATGTTAATTACTTTTTTTTACTAGCTTAAATTGATGATGTAAATTGAGCGAATTAAAAATATTACATACATTTTTGTGTAGAAATTTATTTTTACACAAAGCCAAAATACTAAGAAATGATAAATGTTTTTTTTTTTTTTTTTTTTTTGGGGGGGGGGGAATTGGAGAAGGAATCAATTGTACATTTATTATTTGAAAGTAAAAAAGTAAGTCGTTTATGCGTTGAGTTTAAACATTGATTAAATGATAATTTCAATATTATTAAGAACATTGACAAAATTATAATGTTTGAAACTGATGGTCCAAGTGGTTTATATTTTCTCACTGTTATAATAAAATATTTTATCTATTAATCAAGAGTTTAAAATCATCTTTAAATTTTGAAATTCTAGTCCAGATATTTTGAGGATATTTTAAAGTTGAGGAATATATTTCAGAGGTAATAAAGTCCAGTAAATAATTCTTGTGCAAATTGTCAGACATGTATCCATATTTTCATATCTATACTTTACAGGGACATTTTATGTAATAAAGTTTCACACTGCACCTCTTATAATAATGATATCTATCACTTTAAGATCTTCTTATAATAATGATATCATTTTAAGATCTTCTTATAATAATGATATCACTTTAAAATCTTCTTATCATAATGATATCACTGTAAAATCTTCTTATAATAATGATATCACTTTAAGATCTTCTTATCATAATGATATCACTTTAAAATCTTATAATAATGATATCACTTTAAGATCTTCTTATAATAATGATATCATTTTAAAATCTTATAATAATGATATCACTTTAAGATCTTATAATAATGATATAATTTTAAAATCTTATAATAATGATATCACTTTAAGATCTTCTTATAATAATGATATCATTTTAAGATCTTCTTATAATAATGATATCATTTTAAGATCTTATATTAATGATATCACTTTAAGATCTTATAATAATGATATCATTTTAAGATCTTCTTATAATAATGATATCATTTTAAGATCTTATATTAATGATATCACTTTAAGATCTTCTTATAATAATGATATTAGTTTAAGATCTTCTTATAATAATGATATCACTTTAAGATCTTCTTATAATAATGATATCATTTTAAGATCTTCTTATAATAATGATATCACTTTAAGATCTTCTTATAATAATGATATCATTTTAAGATCTTCTTATCATAATGATATAACTTTAAGATCTTATAATAATGACATCACTTTAAGATCTTATAATAATGATATCATTTTAAGATCTTATATTAATGATATCACTTTAAGATCTTCTTATAATAATGATATTAGTTTAAGATCTTCTTATAATAATGATATCACTTTAAGATCTTCTTATAATAATGATATCATTTTAAGATCTTCTTATAATAATGATATCACTTTAAGATCTTCTTATAATAATGATATCACTTTAAGATCTTCTTATAATAATGATATAATTTTAAGATCTTCTTATCATAATGATATAACTTTAAGATCTTATAATAATGATATCACTTTAAGATCTTATAATAATGATATCATTTTAAGATCTTCTTATCATAATGATATCACTTTATGATCTTCTTATAATAATGATATCATTTTAAGATCTTCTTATAATAATGATATCACTTTAAGATCTTATAATAATGATATCACTTTAAGATCTTCTTATAATAATGATATCACTTTAAGATCTTCTTATAATAATGATATCATTTTAAGATCTTCTTATCATAATGATATAACTTTAAGATCTTATAATAATGACATCACTTTAAGATCTTATAATAATGATATCATTTTAAGATCTTCTTATAATAATGATATCATTTTAAGATCTTATAATAATGATATCACTTTAAGATCTTCTTATAATAATGATATCACTTTAAGATCTTATAATAACGATATCACTTTAAGATCTTATAATAATGATATCACTTTAAGATCTTATAATAATGATATCATTTTAAGATCTTATATTAATGATATCTAATAATGATATCATCTTAAGATCTTATATTAATGATATCACTTTAAGATCTTCTTATAATAATGATATCACTTTAAGATCTTATAATAATGATATCATTTTAAGATCTTATAATAATGATATCACTTTAAGATCTTCTTATAATAATTATATCACTTTAAGATCTTATAATAACGATATCATTTAAGATCTTATATAATGATATCACTTTAAAATCTTCTTATCATAATGATATCACTTTAAGATCTTCTTATCATAATGATATCACTTTAAAATCTTCTTATCATAATGATATCACTTTAAGATCTTATAATAATGATATCATTTTAAGATCTTATAATAATGATATAACTTTAAGATCTTCTTATAATAATGATATCACTTTAAGATCTTATAATAACGATATCACTTTAAGATCTTATAATAATGATATCACTTTAAGATCTTATAATAATGATATCATTTTAAGATCTTATATTAATGATGTCACTTTAAGATCTTTTTATAATAATGATATCATTTTAAGATCTTCTTATAATAATGATATCACTTTAAGATCTTATAATAATGATATCATTTTAAGATCTTATATTAATGATATCACTTTAAGATCTTATTATAATAATGATATCACTTTAAGATCTTCTTATAATAATTATATCACTTTAAGATCTTATAATAATGATATCATTTTAAGATCTTATAATAATGATATCACTTTAAGATCTTCTTATAATAATTATATCACTTTAAGATCTTATAATAATGATATCATTTTAAGATCTTATAATAATGATATCACTTTAAAATCTTCTTATCATAATGATATCACTATAAGATCTTCTTATAATAATGATATCACTTTAAGATCTTTTTATAATAATGATATTACTTTAAGATCTTATAATAATGATATAACTTTAAAATCTACTTATAATAATGATATCACTTTAAGATCTTATAATAATGATATCACTTTAAGATCTTCTTATAACAATGATATCACTTTAAAATCTTCTTTTCTGCTTGTAAACAGAATACCAAAAGACTTTTGATTTCTTTATAGTGTATGATTATCATTAAACTGTACATTAATTGTATTGTTTCTACTAATGTTTATAAACATGTATGTGTCAGTTCCAATGTTTCTATTTTTCTCTCTTTCTGTCTCTTTTTATTTAAAATTGTTCTGACCCTTCTTATTAAAAAATTCTTTCGATTTTCCTACCATAATAAAAAAAAGAATATGGCATAGAAATATATTATTAAGAAGAAACGAATTTCAAATAAAAGTTTTTGGGAGGAATGGTATGTAAATAGATTGGAAGGTGAAGGTCGTTGAAATTTTCTCTGGTTATTGTTGTATCCCGCTCTTAAGTACATGTATGCATTAAAGAATTGCTCCAAACATAACCACTGGCTTTAAGTATGTAGTTTTAATATAAATGACTCAGATTGTTTATCATACTGTTTATTGTCAAGAATATTTTTAGATTTCAAATAGACAATGTTTTTCTAAGGAATGACTTTTAATATACTAGTCGTTTGTCCATCCCTCTAATAACAGAGTTTATCTCTTAGATATAACTTTAGCCAAGGAAGCGATTTATAATTGTTGAAGAAATGTATTACCAAATTTCCATCTTGTGCATCATGTTGTCCTTCCGGATCGGGCTCGTATTTCTTCGCTACCTTGTCCTCGTCTTCCTTTAGCACGTCTCTAAGTTCTGCAGTATTCGGTCGGGCTCTATACTTCCTATCATTGTCACCATTATCTCCATGACCGCCTGTGTTTTTATACCCATTTAGTTTTTCTTTCCTGTCATCAACATGGCGTTTCGATTCAGTCTCATCCTCAGTCCGTTGCCGTTCCGGCTTTTGTTTCGGAATTTTGTCCTCGGAATGCCTATCTTTTCTGTCGTTATTTCCTCTGCGCCGATGTCTCTTCTTTTCACTGTCGTCTCCTTCGGCTCGTCTCGAATGGTAGTCATCAGTCATCTCTCACAGTCTTGAAACAAAATGCACAACATTAAATATTTCCAATCTGATAACATATTTCAGACTCTCAAACATTTTGTTTTCTTCCATAAACGCATCTACTAACAGAGTCAAAAACCTTAACCAAAGACCACCATAAGACCAAGCAAGATGATTTGTATATTAGAATAAGGTGAGGCTTTTTAGGCTAAAGAATGTATGTATGTATGTATGTATGTATGTATGTATGTATGTATGTATGTATGTATGTATGTATGTATGTATGTATGTATGTATGTATGTATGTATGTATGTATGTATGTATGTATGTATGTATGTATGGATGGATGGATGGATGGATGGATGTATGTATGTATGTATGTATGTATGTATGTATGTATGTATGTATGTATGTATGTATGTATGTATGTATGCATGCATGCATGCATGGATGGATGGATGTATGTATGTATGTATGTATGTATGTATGTATGTATGTATGGATGGATGGATGGATGGATGGATGGATGTATGGATGGATGGATGGATGGATGGATGGATGGATGGATGGATGGATGTATGTATGTATGTATGTATGTATGTATGTATGTATGTATGTATGTATGTATGTATGTATGTATGTGTCTATGTATGTATGTATGTATGTATGTATGTATGTATGTATGTATGTATGTATGTATGTATGTATGTATGTATGTATGTATGTATGCATGCATGTATGTATGTATGTATGTATGTATGTATGTATGTATGTATGTATGTATGTATGTATGTATGTATGTATGTATGTATGTATGTATGTATGGATTGATGTATGTATGGATTGATGTATGTATGTATGTATGGATTGATGGATGTATGTATGCATGCATATATGTATGTATGGATTGATGGATGGATGGATGGTGTTTAACGCCACATCAGCAGAATTCTGCCCATACGGTACCGAGTAAAAGTTAAGTTGTAAAAATGTAATTATAACGAACTGCACAAAAAATCGGAAGATAAACCCTTCCAAATAAACGTAAACATTAAGTACTGCAAATAAAGATAAAAGGTAAAGATGTCAAATTCTGTGATAGGTATATGACCTATGTCACATCAGAATATGAGTAATTCTAATGGAAACGTACTGGCCTACCTGACATATGTCACAAAAGTCTAATTGCGAAATGCCTATGAAAATACTGGTCTACCCGACACATTTAACAACTAACAAGTATGGACAAAAGTTAAGTATGTATTTTCAAATAACCATACAACTTACAATTATGGACAAAAGTTAAGCACATGAACAACACACACACACACACACACACACACACACACACACACATATATATATATATATATATATATATATATATATATATATATATATGTATGTATATATGAAGGTAGATAAATAAATAGATAAATAAATAAATAAAACGATTTAATAAACCGATTTAATATAATAAAATAAGTTATATTGAATTGTTATTATTGAAATTTGAAATTTCTACAATTATTCATAAAATCTAATTTTTATTGTTATAACTCAATTTTTTAAAATTTTTATAAAGCAGAATTTGTAGTAGTTGAACTCTACAGTACTTTTACAGTGCAGAAATATATTACAGTGATCCCTCCTATATTCTACGCTATTGAGTTAAAACACATTACACATTGCAGAAAATCACTTATAATAGCAAATTCTTCCACGTTTACGTCTGTAAGTTGAAAAATGTATTAGTGTTGGGAAGGTCATGAACTCTGAAGTCAAGTGACGTGAGCTTTGCCCGACGTGCGGACCATTTTGGAGTAAGGAATGCGTTATGCAACAATCTCGCAACTCCAGATCTCGAGAGTGAGTCCATCTACTTTACCCTGTAGCCTTTTATGGAGTCAGCGTATGCATTCCCTACCCAATACTGTATATAAACGGCCGCCCAAACGTTTGGGAAAAGCCATCATACCTCTGCACTTCTAGAGTTCTGCCTTTCCTTACAGTTTCGAACCTGGTATCCTCTCGCACCCCAGCGATGTAACCATCGTGCATCGCAAGGAGTGACACCTCTGTAAAGGGAGGCCAGGATGCTCTATTTCTCTCTTTCGATCAGGAGAGTTTTCCCACCAAAAATTGGTATGGGAGCCATTGGAATTCCGAATCCGTACACCATGCAGACATAATAAGCGGGGAAAAGAAAACTATCATAACAAGTGGTGGTGAAGAAACATTTATCATAATGAGTGGTTGAAAAAACATTCATATCATAATAGAATCATTAATAATTGTCAAATGTAAAACTTATATCATGTGTCATTCAGTTGGTTTTAATGAGATTAGGAGACATCAATTTCAGGTCGTTACAGAAGCACATCTCATTCGACCATAAATTTAAAAAAGGCAAAATTTGTGTGAATTAAGATTTCATCATGAGAAAGGCAATTTTCTTTATTATGATGTCGGAAATCTAAATCTCAAATCAAAGCTGTGAATAATTCTAAATATTGCAATAAAATGTTAACAAATTTATTTAACAGGAATCCTCTTATCGCGTAATCTCAAAATTGTTCAGGGGATTTCCAGTGATGGCATGATTTCTACATATCAAATGTCTTTTCAGCATCGAGGCGGAAGCCGGAAATATTAAGAATACACTCAATGAATTACTGTTCGAAAGACATGTTAAAAGACTCAAGGAGGATTCTAATGCCTGATGGAATCAACTGGCGTGATAACGAATGAAATTTTGGACTGCCAGATGGCGGTATGCGAAGCTGGTGGTATGAAGCTAGAATCATATGGTCTTGAATTCCGTCTTTGCGATTTCCTGGCGGTAAGCGGGAGTTGTGGTATAACGTATGGCGTTGTAACGGGTGTAAACTGTACATACGGTGGCATGAAACACTGTGCACGAGACATTGAGACGTTATGCATATATGATAGGATGAAATCCTATGTACATCTGACAGGATGAGACGATATGTACATACAATATGACCAGACACTATGTACATAAGACCGGACGAGGCACTATGTACATAAGACAGGATGAGGCACTATGTACATAAGACCGGACGAGGCACTATGTACATAAGACAGGATGAGGCACTATGTACATAAGACAGGATGAGGCACTATGTACACAAGACAGGATGAGGCACTATGTACATAAGACAGGATGAGGCACTATGTACATAAGACAGGATGAGGCACTATGTACATAAGACAGGATGAGGCACTATGTACATAAGACAGGATGAGGCACTATGTACATAAGACCGGATGAGGCACTATGTACATAAGACAGGATGAGGCACTATGTACATAAGACAGGATGAGGCACTATGTACATAGGACAGGATAGGCACTATGTACACAAGACAGGATGAGGCACTATAAATAAGACAGGATGAGGCACTATGTACAGGATCAGACACTATGTACATAAGACAGGATGAGGCACTATGTACAGGATCAGACACTATGTACATAAGACACGATGAGGCACTATGTACATAAGACAGGATGAGGCACTATGTACATAAGACAGGATGAGGCACTATACATAAGACCGGATGAGGCACTATGTACAGGATGAGGCACTATGTACATAAGACAGGATGAGGCACTATGTACATAAGACAGGATGAGGCACTATGTACAGGATGAGACACTATGTACATAAGACAGGATGAGACTTTATGTACATAAGACAGGACGAGGCACTATGTACATAAGACAGGATGAGGCACTATGTACATAAGACAGGATGAGACACTATGTACATAAGACAGGATGAGACACTATGTACATAAGACAGGATTAGGCACTATGTACATAAGACAGGATGAGGCACTATGTACAGGATGAGGCACTATGTACATAAGACCGGATGAGGCACTATACATAAGACCGGATGAGGCACTATGTACAGGATGAGGCACTATGTACATAAGACAGGATGAGGCACTATGTACAGGATGAGGCACTATGTACATAAGACAGGATGAGGCACTATGTACATAAGACCGGATGAGGCACTATGTACAGGATGAGGCACTATGTACATAAGACAGGATGAGGCACTATGTACATAAGACCGGATGAGGCACTATGTACAGGATGAGGCACTATGTACATAAGACAGGACGAGGCACTATGTACATAAGACCGGATGAGGCACTATGTACAGGATGAGGCACTATGTACATAAGACAGGATGAGGCACTATGTACAGGATGAGGCACTATGTACATAAGACAGGATGAGGCACTATACATAAGACCAGATGAGGCACTATGTACAGGATGAGGCACTATGTACATAAGACAGGATGAGGCACTATGTACATAAGACAGGATGAGACACTATGTACATAAGACAGGACGAGGCACTATGTACATAAGACAGGATGAGGCACTATGTACATAAGACAGGATGAGACACTATGTACATAAGACAGGATGAGACACTATGTACATAAGACAGGATTAGGCACTATGTACATAAGACAGGATGAGGCACTATGTACAGGATGAGGCACTATGTACATAAGACCGGATGAGACACTATGTACATAAGACTGGATGAGGCACTATGTACATAAGACAGGATGAGACACTATGTACATAAGACAGGATGAGACACTATGTACATAAGACAGGATGAGGCACTATGTACATAAGACAGGACGAGTCACAATGTACATAAGACAGGATGAGGCACTATGTACATAAGACAGGATGAGGCACTATGTACATAAGACAGGATGAGGCACTATGTACAGGATGAGACACTATGCAAAAAAGATAGGATGAGATGATATGTACAAAATATAGGATGAGACGCTTGTACATAATACAGGATGTACCATTATGTACATAAGACCGGCTGAGACACTATATACTATATACATAAGATAGGATGTGACACTATTTACATAACATAAAATGAGACACTATGTACATAAGATATAATAAGACACATGTATATAAGATAGAATGAGACACTATGTACACGAGACACTATTGAGATAAGATATGATGAACACTATATACATACGACAGGATGAGTCACTATGTATATGATATAGGATGGGGCACTATGTACATTAGACAGAATGAGACACTATGTACATTAGACAGAATGAGACACTATGTATATAAGACCGAATGAGACACTATGTACATTAGACAGAATGAGACACTATGTATATAAGACCGAATGAGACACTATGTACATTAGACAGAATGAGACACTATGTACATTAGACAGAATGAGACACTATGTATATAAGACCGAATGAGACACTATGTACATCAGACAGAATGAGACACTATTTATATAAGACAGGATGAGACACTATGTACATTAGACACTATATACATTAGACAGAATGAGACACTATTTATATAAGACAGGATGAGACACTATGTACGTTAGACACTATATACATTAGACAGAATGAGACACTATTTATATAAGACAGGATGAGACACTATGCACATTAGACACTATGTTGTACATATGATATAATGAGATAATGTTTACGCAAGATGGGTTGACTATGTACATATAACTGAACTCTTAGATTATTTACGAAGCAACTCTGGTTGACACAAGACAGAAATAAGTCCTTATTTACAAAGTCACTCTGGACATATCTCCAAATGTGACGTTTTATACCGATTAACAGCAGTTCAGTAATCCAGATTTGCTTATCTTGTCCTATGTTCTGTAAACAAAGACTCATTCCCAGCTTATGTCTAGATCTGTTTTATAAATAGCCTCACCCTATTTTATATCGTACTCATATCCAAAAGAATGCATTTCTAACTTTTATATAATTAACCTACGATGTACAGTTTTAAATATAAAAGAGCTGTTGACGTCAAAGCAATTTTTGAAGAGAAAAAAATCTTACCCGACAAAAAGCATTTTCCAGCATGAACAAATCGTCTTTCCGTCTAGAGGTTTGTGGTATTGGTTGCATTTGAGAGAAAATTAATAACTGACTCAACGGAATTGCTTTATGTTGTGTCTCCTGTGACTTTATCCGTCATGAGCGTACATTAGTTACCGTATGTACAAGTAAATTCGTCCAAAAGGCATGTAAAAGACACGAATTTTCATTTACTTTTCAAAGCCTAGTCGTGATTGGAACCACCTGGGTGCTGACAAATATATAATGAGATGTTGGTCGGGCAGTGAAATAAAGAGAAAATAATGTAACCCTGCATTTCAGGTTTCTAAAGTCGGCATATGAAGGGCTTGAAACTGTTATTACCCCTTGGGCCAGCCATTTAACCTCGATTGCCCTAACCGAAACAGATACGAATGATTGTCAGCTTCGACAGTGAGTTTAACCTGTGATGAACTGACGTCTTGTCGGTGTGAGTCGTTTAATCTCAGTAGGTTTACGTTACTACATAAAGTGTATAACTAGTACGAGCTTTTATGGCATGCCCTACATTACCACTTGCAACATTTCATGTCTATATCGTCTGCTTTCTATTGTCCCCAAGGGAAAATCACCAAGAGATACAGGTCTCCATACAAATACGATCAAAAACCATCCTAATTAAATTGTTGATACTGGAAGAAGATAAAACTTTTTTTTTTTTTTTTTTTTTTTTTTTTGTTGGTTATTTTCAAACTCTATTAGAATGAGAGGCAGTCAGCCAATGCAAAAGCGCTGTAGATTCATTATTTAGTAGTAGGGTATTACAGCAACATACGAGTAAAATAGCAACCATCACATATAGCGAAAAAGCGGATGAGAATTATTAAAATCTGTACGTCAGGATCCAAATCGTAACAATACCGACGTTGAATTGTGCATGAAAGATGCAAACATAATATACTCAACTCGTGACTTCCTATGCAAATGCATTGCATGGGATAATCCAGTAAAGTTTCCACATACTGGGTGTCGTCAAGCACTTATTGAGCGCTATCAAGCACACACAGGAACCAATAAGTGTTTTGCTGTATAACATGACGTCACAGCAAATCTATTATGGCGTAACAGTATTTATCGCATGACTTCGTTAATATACCCATATTCTAATTTTTATATATGTAACACGTGTAATAAACCTCATAAAGTTACAAATAACGTTTTAACGTAATTGAAATGAAAGGCGTAACGACCGAGGCATTGGAATGCATTTGAAAGTCATTTCCTTATACAACTCTACGGTTTGATCAAATAAAATCAAAATATTTTTCGAAATACGATAAATAGAATCTTACATTTGTGCTCAATTAAAATGAAATTTGTGAAACTCGTCGAATAATTTCAATCTTTTGCTCGCAGAACATATAAATTATTCCACTCGTTACATAAAATTCAATTGAAATAAGCACTCATGGAATATCCCTTACGTAAACTCACGTCAATCTAGATTATACAGATCTCACCCTTACGTAAACTCACGTCAATCTAGATTATACAGATGTGATTTTTGCAGACAGATTAAGACTATTACGGCCCTTCTGTTTCTTAGAGCGCCCTCTTTGTTTTTTCTACGAAGTAAAAGAGTACTTACTTGTTGGGCTGTCTTTCTTAGCTCATTGAGAAAGGTTTGCCATAATAGCAGAATGGTGTACCCGGCACGTACGATATAAATAGAATGGTTAGCCCGACAATATTGGACTGTCTTTCCCACCTATATGCAAGACAAATATATGTCATAATAGCAGAATGGTGTACCCGGCACGTACGATATAAATAGAATGGTTAGCCCGACAATATTGGACTGTCTTTCCCACCTATATGCAAGACAAATATATGTCATAATAGGAGAATGGTGTATCCGGCTCTCACGCCGTAAAAAACAAACAAAAAACAATCTATGTTGATATCATGTCCACTTTCCACTTCCTGTGCATGCACAATGGGGATGTTGGGGGTGGGGGGTGGGGGTTGTCGGAAACGTAGATAGCCGCAGTTTTAAAGCAAAATGCATTCTCTAAAAAGGAAACTAATACTATTTTGCTTTATATAGATCGATTTGTTTTTGCTTCATGGACATCCTTCTGAAAGTCAGACATGGATTTTATTGTGTCTGCGGAAATACATCGGACACTTTATCGGATCTGCTCGAAATAGATTTGTGGAAATTTTCATTGTTAATGTTAATAGCTAAACTTGGGGCGACACCTCAAGGAGCACTGCTTTATCAATTTTCATACATTTTACTTTGCATGTATTGTTTGTTTTATTCTAAATATGGAACAATCATGAAATTAAGATTGTGTTCAGTGTAAAAAGTTGAAAATCGCGTTTAATGAAGGTCAAGCTTAGACGTACCCAGTGTTTTCCGCATATAAAAACAGAGGTTGACTACGAGTAATATGGTCACTTGACGTGTAGTGTATTTTCAAGCAAGCCATTTGTTGTGTAATGGGATCGTGGGGATTCATCTCAATGTGTTACCGACTGAAAGTGTGGGCTATAACGTTCTCTCTCTCTCTCTCTCTCTCTCTCTCTCTCTCTCTCTCTCTCTCTCTCTCTCTCTCTCTCTCTCTCTCTCTCATATTGTAGGTAGATGTAGCCAGCCACCATAATTACTTTGGCAAAGTACGTCAGACATTCTTTATAACTTGTAGCTAAGTTTCCTGTTCACTGTTGCATATATGGTTATGTAATTTCATGTGTGCATTCACATTTATCACTTATGTTAACCCCCACAATAGTGAATTGTGATTGTAATGACCTACGTTTCTTGCCAAACTGACTGTGCCAAGTTTTTGGATTATGTCCTGTACAGGCAATGTAGGCAAGACATATCCAACCGAATTTCTTGTTGGTTCAATTTTAGTACAGACCTTCAAATTTATATCCAATTATAAGCGTGAAGGAAGAGAAAAATCTTTCATTTGGATTCATACATGGGACATACAGTAAAGTTTATTCCGGCAGGTTCACTCAACTTGGGTACTCTTCGTATAAAAGAGGGATACAGTTCTTATTTAAAAACAGATTGCTGTCACAAGTTTTGTTTCATTGCTGTGAAAGGATTATTTTTCTTCTCCTCATTTTATTGAACTTAGAATTTAGTCATTTAATTTATTTCCTTTAAATCAAATTTAGCGTCAACCGCTGTTGCTCGGCTTTTCCGTACATATTTAAAGCTCGGTGTATGGGTGAAGATTATGACGTCACCAATGAAAACATTTCTGCATGTATCCAATCAGAGCAAAGGTTACATAGATACATAACGGACGTATTGGATCTGCCCAGTTGTCTATATACAGACTAAGTCATGTGACGTCATATCATGTATTTAGGTTCCTCTCTACAATTTTGTACTTTGCATAGGGTTTGAGTTTTAAATTAAGAAATAATTCCCAGATTTTCCTCACCGGTTATCTTGGTTATTTAAAAATCCTTGTATATTTTAGGTGTTATTAAAAAAACGTTTAATTCCATTTACTTTGGTGTATGACTGATGGGTGTAATTTGGGTTACAGAGTATACAGCTTGGCCTTACTTCAGCTGTGCATGCCCAAAAGACTGCTAGCTCCGCTTGGTCATTTTCACTTCCTGGACTTCACAGGTAAATTGTAAAAAACCGATAACTTTCTTTTTTACTTTTTATATATTTTATAACTCATTTTTTGCACTCTCAGAAGCTGGTATTATCTACTCTGGCAAAATTCATTTTCCCTATTTTAATAACTGCTAAAATTAGTGTACTTTGGACTAGTTTAGGTTCATTTTTCGAGGACATGAGAGCAGACATTTTGATCAGCTGTCTGCTTTAGATAGCATATTGTTTCCATAATTACCACATATAAATAAATTTAAGTCACACTACAATAAAGTAGCATAGATATATGCCAACTTCCTATCAAATGTGCATGTTGCCAATGCAAACAACTTCACCTTATACCGGCTCCTCTCTCAATAGAACATAATAACTGTACAGCGGAATCTTATGCGCTATTTATTAATAACAAATGATTTAGGCATAATTCATTTTCAATAAAATGTGTATTCATTTTAATGTTAGAACAGCAATTTAAAAACAATTTATTATTTTATTGGGTAGATAATAAATAAAGTACAGTGTTTGTACTGTTGGATACGGTGCTTTCGCCCCGTTGTACTTTGATCTCGCCCACAATATAATAATAATAATAATAATAATAATAATAATAATAATAATAATAATCTTTATTTAACGACGATAAAACATTTGGTCATGAAGGACTTATCTGCCATGTGGTCCTCATTTTTTTAATAACTGGTTCTGTTTTAAAAAAAAAGTCATTTACACACACTCAGGTATACTCGCACACGGACTCTCATATATTTAAAATGGATTAATATATGTAACTCTTGCGGTCAACAGGTACATATATAAACAAGGTATACACAATTCAGCATCTCAGTACTTTAAACTATAATATTATACTCAGCTCGCGACACCCTACGCAAATGCATTGCATGGGATGATCCAGTAAATTTTGCATTTATTGGGCGTCGTCAAGTCCTTATTGAGAGCTGCTAAGCACACGCAGAACCTTAAAACTTTGTTGTTACGCTACATGACGTCACAGTAGGTCTGTTATGACGCAGCAGTAGGTAAATACGTCACGTCATAATACTTATTTATGCTCGATTCAGTCATAAAAATAATTCAAACAAAATTTTTCTTCGAACATATATGCATTCACTTCAATTTTGTGAAAAGCAATTTAACTTAAATTTATTATTAATAAATTTGGGTATGTACTAAATTATAGTGTTTGTATTATTGGATGTTTTGATCTCGACCGAAGTGCATGGAGTTCACAAGCTCTCCCCGTTGTACCTCTGTCTCGCCCACAATATTCAACGGTACAAACACTATAATCTATAGTTATTATGCTTCAAAACGTTATCAACTCTAGCAAATATGAGTGTACTTTCATCAAAGCTACATTATTGTGATACATGTTCCCGTCCATGCGTACGTTCGTCCGTATGTTTGTTCGAACAGTTGAATTCTAGATCTACTCCCCATATATTGTATATGCTTGAAATATTTTTGTCCAAGTTGCCATTGAGTCATAATTTATTAAAAAAAATATCATATTTGTAATGACTAAGCGTGAAATCAATAATGAATGCATGTACATTAACCACCGTGAGTTAGACAAGCCCTGCTGCCCTTGTATAACATTCCGGTCACACCAATATAACTCCATGCTCCCCAGAGATGAAATTAAAATATGGTGGACGAATCAAAATTACAGATACTGTATAACTGTTATTAAATAGAGGTGAACATGTATATGCTTAAGTTGTTCAGCACTGCTAGATTACGATTTACCGCTTAAAATTAGTATTTAGCTGATATTTTTGACAAAATACAGGTTAACCATTATCTAAAAGCGGTTCACCATCACTGTATCTCAGACGAACGAAATTGGTTCTTTGGTATGTGACCAAATGATATTCAGATCCATTTAAGCCCCACATATGATGTAGCGTTTAGGCCCAAATACCAAACCTTATACGTTTAGAAAACAAACTTCATTACACCTTTTGGCTCACGAATTCGTCCACATTTAAAAGCAGCAAAAATCAATGTTGGAAATATTGCAAAATTCTGCATTCCCCAATCACCACCATGGTTATCAAAACTTCCTAAAATAATATTTGGCCTTTGTGAATTCAGAAAGTCCTCAACAAATCAGCTCTTTTTTTCAGAGTAAATTCAATGAAATCAGAGCATTCTGTTGTAGCGATACGTCCCAGTATACAGATGGTTCGAAAGATAGAGACAAAGTTGGAGCTGTCATTGCAACACCAAATGGCACCATCTCGAGCCAGTTACCAAATAAAGCCTACATTTTTACTGCAGAAATTACACCCATACTCAAAGCTTTGAATTATGTTAAAACCTCACCATAAACAAATTAATACCTTTCCACATCGAAAGCCTTGCAGAATCTTAAATTTGACAACCAATTAAAATCCCAGATATTACAAGAACATGATGTTCTGATACAGTCTGGGAGAAGTATTTTGTTCTGTTGGGTGCCTAGTCACATTGGCATAAATAGTAATGAAAGAGCAGATAAAGCAGCCAAAGCTGCCCTACAATCACCCGTTTCCGAATGGAGAATTCCATATACTGACTCCAGATATTGTATAAATCAGCATGTTTATCATACTTGGTAATATATGTGGAATGAAAACTCCACTAACAAACTATCAGAGATTGGCATTCCTCGTATAGAAGAAATCGGAGAGATGAGGTGTATTGTGCCGATCACGTATCGGAAATATATACCTAACTTATGCATACCTCTTGAGGGCTGAAACTCGACCGGAGTGTGCACCCCCGGCCAGTGTCCACTGACAGTGGACAAAATTCTTGTCGATTGTGTCGATTTCCATCCTGCGAGACGGAAGTACTTTGACGTGAACTGCTTGAGGAAACTATAAAATTGGACTTTTTGAGGGAGTGCGGTTTGTACAACAAATTTTAATCAAGTTGTAAGAATTTTATATTTGTTACGTTTACCTGTTTTTTATATACATTTTACAGAATTTTAATGTTTACGTTTATCTTTTGTTGTGTTTGATTTTACATTTTTGGAAGGGTTTATCTTAGTCTATGTGTGTGCCTATTATTTTTACATTTTTAGAACTTTTCTTGACACTATATAGCCACTTTAGCGCTGAGGTGCCCTAAAACATACATACATACATACATACATACATACATACATACATACATACATACATACATACATACATACATACATACATACATACCGCTTTTAAATAGCAATGAACTGGCATCTTGTAAAGGGTCAGACTCCAGCCAATCATATAATTCGTTACATGTATTGTAGTAATGGATGTCGAAACACTAAAATTAGACCCGAAACGGCGTGCTTACAGTAAATGGCAAAGGCGGATAAACATGTGCATAAACCAATAAATAAATAAAAGAAAAGAAAAAATGAAAAGAAAATAAATCTCAAGAAATTCATTCATTCATTCATTCATTCATTCATTCATTCATTCATTCATTCATTCATTCATTCATTCATTCATTCAATCAGAAAACATACACGA